>JAJLRJ010000008.1:32667680-32707680 GCA_024195265.1 Dendrophyllia cribrosa | reverse complement strand
CTTGCTAGTTATGTGTTTTTTTTTTTTTTTTGACAAGCAAGTTGTGAAAGTCATGCATACCCATGGACATGTTTATCCCCTTTTGCGTACATGTAAATTTAACAAGATACGAGAGAGGGGGCAGTTGGCATTTCTAGGTGACAGCCCCTCTCCCCCCCCCCCCCCACCAGCCCCCCCCCCCCCCCCCCCCCCCCCCCCCCATGGAGGGTTATATGACATAATTTTCTTAAACATTTACTTCATGCAATTTAAAATGCTATTCTCATATGAAAGATCTCATATGAAATGAAAGATTCTTACGGTCACCATTTCAAACAAAACTATCAGTGATAACTGAAAACTTAATTGTTACCCAATAATTAACACGATTTATTCAACACACTAGGCCGGTTCTCACTAGGGCTCTTAAGTGCACTTGAAGTGCACTTGGTACGTACTTGTAGTGTGAACTCCTTTCTGATAGCGTTTTCTAAGTCTGACTTACTGACGTTTCAATAGAAGCACTCATCTGATTTATTTACAAGTTTAAATCTCATTGTAAAATGTATTAAAGAGGTAAAAATTAATATCAGCTGAATGTAATTAGAAAGTTAAATAATTTTCAGTAGTTCGTTTTCGAAAAAGCTCCATATTTCCCTTCTTTTTATCAAAAACGTCTTTTTGAATGGCACGTGCCGTTGGTTTCATCCCCGTTCTCACTTGACATAAATGTAACACAAGCATAGCATAAGCACAACGTGTTCGTTCTTCTTGTGCTTATGCTATGCTTGTGTCACATTTATGTCAAGTGAGAACGGGGATGAAATAAGCGCAAGCATAAGCACAAGGTAGTCAACCAAATCATCCGCCATCTTTGATTCGGATCTCACAGCCGAGGAAAGCTGGTATCGAGAATTTCGTTCATACTGCGCTTGCGTATGTCTTTATGCTTATGTTCTGGCGTTCTCACTTGCTTTTCGGCCGATTATGCTTATGCTTATGCTTGTGCTTATGCGCTAGTAAAAACCAGCCTTTACTTGGGAGCGCACTTGACCAATGACAGTAAAACCCTGCAGCCGTGCAGCTAAAAGCACGTGGGCGCGCAACTTTGAATTCCACAGGGAACGAGCTCTCTGCGTTTTGGTTTACGATTCGGAGTCACGGGCGACTTCTAAAAGACTCTCAAGCAGGATCTCAAGTTTTACTTTAGCTGTTGTATTGGAAGGCGTATTTCAAGCCGACTTAGGATAAAAAATTCTACGTTGAGAAAAAAAAGTTGTGGTCTAATTCTCAGGCTTAGCCAATCAAAAACACTATAGCCATGCGCGCATTCAATACTTATGAATACAAAAACATGTTTTTAAGACGAGCACGAAAAATTTCCCAAAATTAACAAAGAGTGAGCATCGTATTACACCAGGCTCTGAGACGATTTTTTTGCTGAATTAAGTTCAAATAAAACTTGACTTGATAAGAAAAATTATTTTACTATCTACTTAGCGTTTTATGCATATCGTACTTTAGTCCTGCAACTTTGTTTATCAAGCTAATCAACTGCATACTAACTTGTGCTCGCAAGTAATTTGCATCTAAACACGCACGCTGTGCGCAGTCATGCCTAAAAATCTATTGTCTCGTCTTTCCAAAGCAGACCTCAAGTCAACTTGATTTTCAAGTGCACTTCAAGTGCACTTTGGTCCCTAGTGTGAACCGGCCTACTATATATAGGCTATGGAAACGTCATTTCTTTGTTCCACTTCTCCATCTCGTCGATCATACTGTAAAAGCTTCTTTGCTGGATTAAAAGAAGAGGAAACCCTTCTTTTTTAAGAAAAATTAAATTTGTTCTGCTTTATAGGACACTATATGTACATCGAGGCGTCTTCTCCCAGAAATGGAGCACCTGCATGTCTTGAAAATAACTTACAGTGTAACTTAGATAAATGGTTCTTGAGGCTCGCTCGCTCGTTCCATACAAGAGACATACGGATAATAACATCGACTTACCTACTGAACGTTTATGATAAATTGTTTGTTATGCTTAACTCAGGATACTATATGTTCATCGAGACGTCTTCACCTAGGCGAAAAGGCGATAACGCAAAACTTCAGCTGTCAGTACCTGGAAGTGGCACACAAGCTTGTCTTAATTTCTACTATCACATGTATGGAGACACCATGGGAACTCTTACTGTCTTCAGTGCAAATGTGGTTGTTTTCAGCTTATCGGGAGACCAAGGCAACTACTGGAAAAAAGCGACCAGAACAATATATTTGCAAAATACTGTAGGTTACTCACATTTATGCTAGTTAACTGTTATGGTGACAACATGTCCATTGGGTAAATAATTTGTCATTAAAATAGATAAGCATTTTTTTCAACGTTTGCCTACATACTAATTTTTTAAATGATATAAAGTCAGGGGGACGGGGTAAGAAAGGAGGCCTGGAACTGAGTAACGATGCTCGCACAACTTGAAAAGCGGTCCACCTACATCGTGATCAACGGTGTTTACAGAATATATTTTAAACGGGACGATTGGGGAAAAGGCGAGGGAGATGAAAGCTAATGTTTTTGTTTTTCTCGAGCTCGCCTTCACGGAAGAAAATGGCAGCGCGATCTTTGTCCTTTGCTATTGGGAGAGCGAACTGCAAAACAATTCATGACGAGCCATCCGAAAAGATAAAGTTTAGCTTGTTAATATATCTTCGTGTGAAAACTGATCTTGACCGCTAAACTGAAAAAGCACTTTATACGGGACTAATTGTGTCGAATAAGAAACAGTGTTACGGCTGAATTACTATGTATTTTAAAGACACAGGATTATGAAACTGTGGTATTTAAAGAATCGAAAGGAAAATTGTTTCAAAACCACCAATTAAAAATGTGCAAACTATTGACCTAAAATACACTAAAAGATATACTCTTCATTGTAATATTCATTTCCATTTATTAAATTTAGCATACCATATGATTTTCACCTGAACCATTCTAGTACAAAGCACACTGATTAATTTAAATTATCTCGCCAAAAATACAAAAGGTCCATATATTTTTTTGTTATCTTTTTTTCTTATTTAGTCTTTGATTCATCCCGCAACAAAGTAAAAACCTGGGCGATGCTTAATTTTATCTCCAACATTCATAATTGTTGTCATTTCCGTTGTTTTAGTATTATTTTAAGGATGCCATGCATTCCATTTTATTTTCTTCTTCACTTACTCTCTTACACTGCTTTACAAACTGCGTAGAGCGAGATGTTGCTGCAGCTGCAGGCACACATGCATTGATTTTTATTTGTTTATTTGCAAATGTCCTCTTTCATTTCTAGAAATCCAATTTGTTTGTTTTCCGCGCCCTTGTTAAGTCTTGATTTAACTCTGTATGTTATTCACAGGTAACATTTGAAGGTATAGCTGGATCGTCATTCACGGGTGATTTAGCTATCGATGATGTGACAATCACAAATGGAAGTTGTTTTGGCCCAACCTTTACCCCTTGGAGTTCGTCTCCCAGTCCTGGAGGTAAAGTTTATCATAAAAAAAAATAACAACAACTAAAATTTGGTTCGATAAACTTAGATGAAGTTAAATCGTCCGTCGTTAAGAAACTCGAAAGAGATTCTCTTTAAGGTGGCCAATTTCCCTACATGTAGTTAGCGAAACTTTAGTGTCTCGCTTTCCTACAACGGTAAGCACCACAATTATTTTTCTTTAAGAATAAACCCTTTTTTCGATCCATAAATACATGTATGTATAAATTTCAGTTGGTGGCATTTGCTTTAACCATCGGACGTACACGAAAACTTATAGCCCCACCGTGGTACATAGAGGGGGGTTGTTGAAAGTCAGCGCGGTTTGTGCCCGCCTCAGGCTAAACAGAGTCAAACTAGTCTTATCTTCACTTGACTGAGGTGTGTCGATAAAAACTGATAGTTTGTTCAAAGAACTTTACAAAATAGCCGACGCAACATCTTTCAGCATCAAATCCAGAAATAACTCATATTGGTCCTAGTAAGTCACACCAAGAAACAGGTTACACGCGCTAACAGTCGTTCTAAAGTGTACAATCACAGTCATTTCGGTTATAATCCAGTAAAAGAGGAGAGGAGAGAGAACGTAACAGTGGCTCGTTGACGTCTACAAGAGAAAGTCGTGAATACTAACCAAGATGGCATAATTTGTATCTTTACCGCTCAGCTCGTCCTCTACCATCATGCAATTTTGACACCAGGTTGTGCTCAGGATGGTCTCAGTCTTACTCAGATGTATTTGACTGGACACGTCAAACAGGATCAACCTCCTCTAGTGATACAGGCCCTTCATCGGATTACCCTAGCGGATCAGGTTAGTGTATCTCTATAAAACTACATGGACTCGTTTTAAATTAATATGTTATGTCATGTACAGAGATGTTGCGGCGTTTTTAAGCAAAATCAAAGGGCTCTTAAAGCCATCTCGTTAATGCGAGTGAACGTAAGGTTAATAAAATATAACAAGAAGAAGAATTGGAAAAGATTGGGTGCCTTTGATAGTTAAATATAGTAAAGATGTTATAGGTAATATGTGAATGTGTATTTTTTGGCGGGAAAAGTAGCATCACTTTAGAATGGGTTTGGCGTGTATGTCTTCGCGACAACGTTTTTATAAAAGCAAAACATCAAACCGTAATGGCAATGAATTAAAGGGACACTGTCACGGGTTGACATGCGCCGGTTCTCGTCCGATCACCGAAGTTAAGCCCTGTCGGGCGAGGTTAGTACTTGGATGGGTGACCGCCTAGGAATACCTCGTGTCATAGGCTCATCATTTTTCTTTACTTAACTCCCTTTCATTTTTCATTTTTTTGGTTCCGTACGTCAAGGAGCCACTCGTCCTGAGGAGGGCAAACTGAAGCCAAAGTCATGAAAACATAGCATACCTTCGACGATATTCCAACAACAACAAATGGGCGACGAAGTCGCTGTCACTGGAAGCTTCATACCCGGCATCAAATTTAGCCTGAAGCCACGACCTAAATATCCGATTTTCCAAATATATTCGTTTGTGGTTTCTAGACCACGCTATCTTATATTCTGCTTGATCCTCGAACTTCCTCTTCCGTCCCGAATTGGTTCTTTTCCCTCCACCGCCGCCACTAGTCGACGCCATTTTGAAATTGATGGTTCAACTTGAACTTTTCAAGTTTCGATTCGAAAAACTCGCGCATGCGCCCTCGTGACAGTGTCCCTTTAATATTCGAAAATAGAACAAAACCCAAAATTCATGCTATCTTGCTCTTCCCACTCTTGCATAATCAAACCGAAAGATTTCTAGTTATCTAAATCAGTAAAATCTGACCTGTCTTGCATACTGTTGTATAATCATGAGAGCTCGACATTTATTATCGCTCATATGAAAACACAAACTTTCCCGTGGGAACATGTGACACAAAAAGAGGAAAAAAACTGATAACATCTAAGAATTTCGATTAGAGAACACGCACATACATTCAAAATATCTTGCTAGCTTCATAAATTAAATTGGTAACTAAAAAGAAAAATTCAACAGTTCTATAATACAAACTACTTAAATGTACGCACTTCATTGCCTCAACTAAAAAACATTCACTTACAAGCACTGATTTCTGGAAATACTATTCACTTATATTTTAAAACATCGATCATTCATACATTCCGTTTATAGGGCCCGGGACAAATTAAAAAATGTCTTTAAGCACTATACACATGAAAATAACGGACCATTTAAAATATTTACTTATGTCGCCGTTTCTTTACGAACTCAGTGCATAACAATTCGACAGGAATACAACATGGATAAAAAATAAGGGTAGATTAAATCTTTTCTTAAATAGCCATGACAGCCGCATTTATTATCTCATTATCACTAATACACAGAAATCGACGACCGGAAAGAGTGACGCGATTAATATCGGAAATATTTTCTGACAGATTGCCGTTCAAAATGGTGTCGGTGATTTTTCAGACGTGGGTTACTTTTCTTTTAACACCCCCCTAATGTTTGATGTTCCCAATGTTTACATATTTTTCTACAAAAGAGACCATAACGTTTTTGAAAGGAGGTATCGCAGAACATTCCTGCCAATTTCGTGATACCTTAAACGTTCTAACACTATTTAATCTTCAAACAACATTTAATAGAAGAACAATCTTAACCAATTTTAAATATCGCCAACCCTTACGTTTAAACGCTGTTTAGCCTATTTGACTGCAAACAATGTCCGGAATATCCAGTTTCTTCCCCCTCCCCCCCCCCCCCCCCCCCCCCCCCCCCCCCCTTAAACAACATCACGCGCCACAAACGCTACGCTAAAATAACCAATAAATACGATTAAAACCCAAATTCCATGCTATCTTGCTCTTCCATACTATTGCGTTATCATGAGAGTCACCATTTTAGCCATTCATTTAAGAAATTGAAGTTACTAATTACTGCTTTCTTCAAAAATCACGACAAACTGTCAACACAAAAAAAAACAAAGTTCAGGAACAAAATTTTAGTGGTAAACAAATGCAATACGTATATTTAACTAAACACAAAAACTCACTCTGCGCTTTGGGCGAGTTATTTATACTTTACAATCTGTCCAATCTCTCAATAGTGTTCAAATAATACATTCTGTTTTTCTTTGTCTTGTCAATTAAGTCCCAAATAGTGCCACTATCTCTCTTGAAAAATCAGAACGCTAAAATCGCTTTTCAAATGCTTCTTAAAATGCTTGCTTGATAAACTTTAGTTAGCTAAATCAGCAAAATTATGACGTCTTTTGCATGCTATTGCATAAACAAACCGTAATGGCAATGATTCAGTATTCCAAAATAGAACAAAACCCAAAATTCATGCTCTTCCATACTTTTGCATAATTAAACCGAAAGATTTCTACTTAGCTAAATCAGCAAAATCTCATCTCTTGCATACTATTGGAAAATCATGAAGCTCAACATTTAGCCATTCAAAATTGAAATTATTAATTACTGCTTTCCTCAAAAATCACGACAAACTGTCAATACACAAAAAAACAAACTTCAGGAACAAAATTTTACTGGTAAACGAATACAATACGTATATTTAACTAAACACAAAAATTCATTCTGCGCTCTGCCCGAGAATTGAACGTGACATAAGCTATTTATACTTTACAATCTGTCCAATCTCTCAAAAGTGTTCAATAAATTGGATATTATATTTCGTTATTTCGCTGAATTGATTATAGCTCAATTTATTATATTATCGCTCATATGAAAACACAAATTTTCCCATGCCATTTAACTTCCTCAAAACGTCTCCATTCATTTTAAAAATACACCGTGAAATTCTCAAACTGCGTTTCCCAAGAACACACATTTGACCTTTTTCGCCCTTCTAAAGGAGCACTAATGGCTATACGACAAATGATTGACAAGAAAAACACAAATTTCTTGGAACTTTGAAGATCAATAAAGCCGTCCCGGACACATCCACTTTAAAACAAATTTGAAAGATTGATAGGTAACGTGATATATCGAAACTTAAAAACATCATGACATGCCAATTCCTTAGGGTAATTAACAATAGGTCCGGGGGTACTCCCCAAAAATTTAAGTGGCGGTATTCGACGCCCATCTTGAAATCCTAACCGGTATTACCAACCATATCCTTAATGCTCTAATACAGCTTGTATAAATAACTAACCCCCTGACAAAAGTTAACAACTTTTAACATCCTTTTTTATACTCATACCTATATCTTGTTTGCGCATGCGCGCATTAACGAACTAAAGAAAAACCGCAAAAACACTTAAACAACACCTCTTAGGTTTTTGCGGTGTTACAATATTTCGAAAATATTTTCCCTCTAATAGATGTAGATAGCCCGTGATGTGCTTTACAAGATAAGGTAAATATTTTAGGTTATGACGCTGCTGCTGTTTCTTCGTGACGTCATCCAAAATGGTGACCAATGGTTGCTGCTCTTTGTAGCGTTTTATATGTTTTTCGCTGAAAACGATGGAAAACACGCATTTTTATTAAAAAAAACTGGCCTGACCTCATGTTAGTTATGGCGTCATATCTCGTTACCATAGCAACTGATTGTCTTCAAACTATACTAAAATGTGTCTCAAGGATATAAATGAACAGCTACTGGTGACGACATGTGCTAACAATATTCTCTTGAAAAAAATCGGAGAAAAAACTTCAGGAGTGGGAATCTTCCGTCCATCCCTCTCCCCATGTGACCAGAATACAACCTAAACTCTTGAAACGTTAGTCCACACTTACTCTTTCAAGATAAGTGGACTTTTTGCCACTCTTAGGACAATAGGCTCGTTCTCTCTTTTTTGAAGCGAGAGAGACACGGAGACAATAGAGTTATTCATGGGGTCGAAGCTGTTATCAAATATACAGTCAAAGCTCTCATGAGTGACCACCTCGGGAGAATTGGGCTCCCGTAAGCGGCCACGCGATGAAACAATAACGGCTGGTCACTGACTAGAGCTTTAAGCATGCTCGCTTGCTTCAGCCTCAAACGATCTTTAATTCGAGATCTTCATCAACGTACCATTAGCGCTTTTGTTATATTACAGTAACTGTAAATTTGATCAAGAAATGTATACTTTCATTAAATTGTTGACTAACATGAATCAGATTATTTAAGTGGTCGCTTACAAGAACGTAAAAACAAAGGAAACGACCAGTCGGTAATTCCAAAAGTGGTTGCGGTCGTTTACGGGAGAGGGCGCGTATGAGAGCTTTTCATTACAGAGTTTGAGTGACAATTCAAACGGGATTTCACAATGATAGTCGCAACTAGAGAGTGGTCGCAAAGAGAGCTTTGACTATAGCTGGCATTGTCGCCCGAAAGACACCAACAACAATGACAGTAAACACCCTCTATCAGTGTATTGTCGTTCTTATTTGACAGGTGTCATACTGTAAGACCCTTTTTTGAACATAACATTTCGAGTCCTTACACAATGTTCATCACTGGTACCCTTTCCTAACAACCTACTATCGCGCTCTTTTAATATTATACACTTTAATAATAACATCGACTTACCTACTGAATGTTTATGATTATTTGTTTGTTATGCTTAACTCAGGATACTATATGTTCATCGAGACGTCTTCACCTAGGCGAAAAGGCGATAACGCAAAACTTCAGCTGTCAGTACCTGGAAGTGGCACACAAGCTTGTCTTAATTTCTACTATCACATGTATGGAGACACCATGGGATCTCTTACTGTCTTCAGTGGTAATGTGGCAGTTTTCTGCGCATCGGGAGACCAAGGCAACTACTGGAGAAAAGCGACCCGAACAATATATTTACAAAATACTGTAGGTTACTTACATTTATACTAGTTACCGTGTCATTAAAAAAGACAAGCATTTTCTTCAACGTTTGCCTAAATACTAATTTTTTGAATGATAAGAAGGGTAAGAAGTGAGGCCTGGGACCGGGTAACGATGCAACTTGCAAAGCTGTCCACCTACATCGTGATCAGCGGTATTTACAGAATATATTTTGAACGGGCGATCGGCAAAAAGGCGAGAAAGATGAAGGCTAATTTTCTTTGTTTTTTTCAAACTCGCCCTCACGGAAGAAAATATTTAGCGGCGACGCGATCTTTGTCCTTTACTATTGGGAGAGCGAACTGAAAAACAATTTATGGTGAGCCAACCAAAAAGATCAAGTTTCGCTTGTTAATATACTTTCGTGTGCAAGCTGATTTTGACCGCTAAACTGAAGAAGCACTTCATACGAGACTATTTGTGTCGAATAAGAAACAGTTTTACGGCTGAATTACTGTGTATCTTAAAGACATAGGATTATGAAGCTGTGGTTTTTATAGAATCGAAACGAAAACTGTTTCAAAGCCACCGTTAAAAAATGTACAAACTAATGACCTAAAATGAACTGAAAGATATACACTTCATTGTAATATTCATTTACATTTATTAAGTTTAGCATAAAAATGATTTTCACCTGAACCATTCCAGTGCAAAGCACACTAATCATTATTGTAAGCCCAGTCCTTGAAAATACACAATCTGCATGCAGAGCAAAAAGTTATCAATACTCGATCGATATACTCTACGGCTCCGTGTCTTGACGTTGGAAGACTCTGAAGAGAAAATTTGTTTGAAGAAGCAAACTACACATATAATGTCTGAAAAGCGACAGTACATAAATTCAAGAAATTCATGAGTTATCAAGATAAAAGAGCAATACCAAGTCCCGCCTTCGACCGCTATGCTTTTGCGTTGAAAAATCGTTGTTGATGTCGCAGTTTTTGAACAACTGCGCACGCGCACGAAAATTATCCGCTGACAATAGCCTCGATGATTGCTTTGCAAGTTGTGAGAACATCGTTTAGATTTTAGGAGAAGTCGCTCTCCCCCCGTATAATGTATTTTATATTTTTCTTTTGGAAACAGTAATAATAATAATGACAACGCGATTCTTTGTAATTTCTATTTTGTCGTTTCCTCCTCATTCATTATTGATTAATCTATTATTTTTAATTATTGATTAATCATTCATCCATTCCTTCCCTTCTTCCTTTCTTCTTTTATTTTTAGCATTAACTTTAATTATCTAGGCAAAAATGCAAAGGTCCATAAATTTTTGTTATCTTTTTCTTATTTAGTCTTTGATTGATCCCGCAACAATGTAAATACCTGAGCGATTCGTTTTTCACCTCAAACATCCATAATTGTTGTTATTTCCGTTGTTTAGTGTTATTTTAAAGATGCTTTGCAGTCCGTTTTATTTTATTGTTCACTTACTCTCTTACACTGCTTTACAAACTGCGTGGATCAAGATGTGAAAGCTGCAGGCACACATGCATTGATTTTCATTTGTTTATTTGCAATTCTAGAAATCCAATTTGTTTGTTTTCCGCCATCTTGTTAAGTCTTGATTTAACACTCCATGTTATTCACAGGTAACATTTGAAGGTATAGCTGGATCGTCATACACGGGTGATTTAGCTATCGATGATGTGACAATCACCAATGGAAGCTGTTCAGGACCAACAGTTTACCCGACGACTCAATATACCACCACGTTTACCCCTTGGAGTTCGTCTCCCAGTCCTGGGAGTCACAATACCTCTACCTTTGCCCCTACGAGTTCGTCTCCCAGTCCTGGAGGTAAAGTTTATCGTAAAAACAACTTAAAATTTGGTTCGATAAACTTAGATGATAAGTTAAATCGACCAGCATTAAGAAATTCAAAAGAGATTCTCTTTACGGCGGCCAATTTCCCTAACAAATAGAAAGCAAAACTTTAGTGTCTCGCTTCCCTACCACGGTAAGAACCACATTTTATTAAGAATTAAACCTTTTATCGCTAACTATATATATATATACATCCTGTGCCCAAGTTCAGGAGTTGCCATAAAGCCATTATGGTAACAACCGGGAGGGCACATTGTATACATCATTGTATATATATATAATTTTCACAACAATGATTATGAGTGAAAAAGTGCCTCAGCCGGGAGTTGAACCCAGGTCTCCTGATGACCGGACAGATGCCTTAACCACTAGGCCACTGAGAAACCACACTTACACAAACACAAACAACACATTCATGGCTTCATAGTGGAAAGCTCTTGGGAGACATTAACACAAATTCCGCTGCAATTAGGATCGCGTCACTTTACCAAGTCGTTCAGCGATTCACAGTCCACTCCCCAAGGAAATTAAATTACAAATTAGTGTAGGAAGGGAGATATGGACAACTAATTGCCTCATAATCTTTGGATCACCAACCTATTCTCGTTAGGAAGGCGATTCACAGCGATTTCCGAAATATATAAACAGACAGTTAAATTGAGAACAGAAATTTTCACAACAAAGATTATGAGTGAAAAAGTGCCTCAGCCGGGAGTTGAACCCGGGTCTCCTGATGACCGGACAGATGCCTTAACCACTGTATATATATATATTACAAATTAGTGTGGGAAGGGAGATATGGACAACTAATTGCCTCATAATCTTTGGATCACCAACCTATTCTCGTTAGGAAGGCGATTCACAGCGATTTCTGAAATATATCCATAGACAGTTAAAGTGAGAACAGAAATTTTCACAACAAAGATTATGAGTGAAAAAGTGCCTCAGCACACTGATTTTCAAAAACATAGCTACTTGACAAATATATATCTATATATATATATATATACCTTTTGTATTCCAATCAAATAGGTGACATTTTTGATAGGAATACAAAAGGTATATATATATATATAGAGATATATATTTCTCAAGTAGCTATGTTTTTGAAAATCAGTGTGTATATATATATATATATATATATATATATATATATATATATATATATATACTAACTACCAGTGGAAAAACTGAAGACTTCGTCTTCTATAAAAGTGCTCGATGGTAGAACCAGAGCTGTGAATAAAGATGAATTTCTGGAGTCGGACTTGTTAAGTTCAAAAACATTTAATCCCTACTCGGAGTTTCATGCTTTTTATGAAGCAAACAGAAATCTGTCATCTTGACCGATTCTAGGAGGCGTATTTAATGTATTTTAAGCGAACCAACTGTGAAGTAATTTGTTTATTTTATACGTACGGAGATATCAAGTAAGAAAATTATATCCATAAACTATAATTCTTCAATAATTCGAACACAACTAAGGGGCCGATTACATGGCGTATTTCAGCCCGGGCTTGACCGGGCTGAAATTCCGTTGTGATTACATGACAAATTTCAGCCCTGGCTGAGATTTCAGCCCGGGCGCCAAGTTTAAAATTGCGCGAGAAGATTGATAACTTGAATCAAAATGGCGTCACTGCGCATGCTGAAATTCACTTTTTCAGCCCCGGCTGAAATTCTGATGCGATTACATGGCTAATTTCAGCCCGTTTGGCCGGGCTGAAATCTCAGCCCGGGCTGAAATTCGCCATGTAATCGGCCCCTAAAACAACAACTTTTGCAAACCAACTCTCTGCAACTAGCCACTTTTATTAACGCAACAATCATTATTTCGCTACTGGTAGTACTGGCGAAATAACAACTCATAAATAAATATTGAATTCATAAGAATACCTGTAAATGCTGTACTTATATAAAGTAGCTAAAGATTTTAAAAGTAAAGTTATAGACTTGGAAGTTCAAAATTTTGATTTGTTTAAAACAATTGATCCGGAAACTTCAGGTAATAAATCACAAAACTTACTTTTACCAATTTTTTTTTTTCATTCTTAATCAGAATCCAGGACCATTTAGCCTTCTGTATCTATTCGGAGATTACTTTACAGCGGTTTCTGTGGAAGTATGGGTTTGAGATTGATTTAAGCTAGCTATTACTAGAAATGCTGAAACTTCAACTGTGAATGATAGCGCCGGTAAAAAGCGACATCGCTTGCTGGCCGTGTGAAGGCAAACTGTTGAAGCTACCTGAATCAAGAGATGAACTTTCGCCGACTTGAAGCGACTCGGATTTCTTACTAGTAACATTCTGAACATTTTCTGTTGCCTACTCACTCACTTGGCACAAGTCCTCCTTTCTCTGCCATTATTTTTATTAATGAATTAAGTTTGTTAACTCCAACTGCAGATTTTTAAACCAAGGTTTAGATTAGTCTTGTTTTGTACAGTTGTTTATGGCTAAGTTCTCTGCCGGCCTTTTCTCTGCCTACAATTTGTAGATAACAAAGGGAACTATTTCGCTTTCAGGAATGGAATACATTTTCGGTTTAATTGGCTTAACATATCGGCTATTATACCCAGGTTTAGTTTGGCTTTCAGGAAACAAAAGGTATCCTTTCCGTTTGCAGTGCAACCTCTCCCCAAAAATTGTCTTAGTTCTCTTTACACCCACGAAGGCCGGAATGAAGAGTGTTACAAACCAAAGGGTGTGTACGTGTGATAGTGCTTCAGAAGTTGATTTTCCTAGTAATCCCTTTTCATCAAGAATGTTTACTTCATCCTCTGTAAGTGGGACCGTAGCATTGTGATTGTTTCCCTTCCCCTTCTGTTTAACGTCCCTACATGTATGTGTTGACTTCAAAGCTTTGCGAGCTTGTTTAAACTGAGGGTCATTAACTGAAAAAAATACTTTGTAGTTTTTCTTCTTTAAATGACGTTCAAAGCTGCCTGGCCATTATTGAGTTCGTAATCATCGCCATTGTCCTTCTTGCCCTATTGTTATAATAATTTCGCTGAGTCAATTACTTAAGGCCGGTTATTCAAATGAGGTCTGACTTAGACCGCGGTTCAAGAAAATTAACGGACCTCCATGTCTGTTTATAAGTCGGTCATTTTATAAGATAATTGTTTGTTTTTAGTCTGTGCTACATGCCTTCTTGATTCTGTTTACAGTAAACAACGTTTAAATATTAAGGTTTGGCAGTTTGAAATTGGTTTAGACCGCGGTTTTGTTAAACACCGTCTAAACCTTGTTTAAATAACCGGCCTTTAGCGTTTCTGCCGGAATTTATTCAAATGATCTTCGCTCTTTTTTTCTTGAAAGGAATTGTTGAAAACATGCAACGTCTTGCTTTGTCTTTCGTCATTTATTTTCGTTTTCATTTTCTTCAATACATTTCTCTACTGTTGAAGACATGTGCGAATCTCGCCGAAGAACTAGAATTGGATTAGCGGCGCGAAAAACTCGTACGATTTTTGTCACGTCAGTGTATGCATACACTGACATTTATAGGAAGAGAAACGCGACTAGATAATTTCCATTGAAGATTCTTAGCTGTATGTTTAACGATAAGGTGTCTCATTGTTTACCCTTATGCTTATGCTTAAGTACATAAATGCTTATGCTTATGTTTAAGTGAAAACCAAGCTTTATGCTTTTGTTTATGTCCCTAGTAAAGTTCAGACTTTACAGAAAGCTACTGAGATCGCACAGATTAGCAGGTTCACGTGCTGATCTTTTGCTCTTCAGCCTAGTTTTCACGAACGAGAGTGTAACGTCATAAGCATAAGCACAAGCGGATGCATAAGCAGAAACAGAGGCAGAAGCATAAGAATTTGCGTCAAGTGAAAACGAACATTGACATAAGCAAAAGATTGATCCTTGACATTTGCTTGCGCTTGTGTTTATGCTTATGCTTATGTCGGGCCTTCTTTCACTGGACATACATGTAAGTGCTGTTGTGCTTCACTCTCTTATGCTTAGCTTGCATATGATGCTAGTGAAAACCAGGCATTCGTTAAACAAAACAATACAAAAATACTACCTTGTTGTCTTATAGTGTTGGCTTAAAGCTTTGATCCGACAAAGACTGTACACTAGATTGATTGATCGCTTATAATTTTTTAAGGTTTATGTTTTTTGTTGTTTTGCTGTTTGTTTTACGCAGGCTGTTCAGATCAAGATGGACTGTTCTGTTTATTAGCATTTGCTCATGGAAGTTTCTGTATAGACAACTTTAACTTAACTAGGAAGTTTTGCGCGAAGACATGTGGCTTCTGTGAAGGTATGTAGATATGCATTGCCACGATGGCTTATCCTTTCCTGAAACCAGATTGTCAATTTTGGTACAGTGGAACCTCAACTTTGGGACACCTCCATCAAGGGGACAATTTCATTGGTCCCGGCCAGCAAAACACTCATAAAATATTTATAATTATGAACCCTGTTAAAGGGACACCTGTTTTAAGCGGACATTTATCCTGGTCCCGATGGAGTCCCCTTGATGGTGGTTCCACTGTAGTGATGATAGTTTCTATAGCCAGCTTTTGAGAATTGAACGTATAATATCATATTTTTTTATATATTTTCGCACCTTTTTATGTCCAATAATTAGTCTGTAAACATCTACTAATCATGTGGCTAATATATCTTTGTATTTACAGCTGGATGTTCTGATATCGCAATTGCTTGTCCTTATCTCTCACAAGATTTCTGTAACTCTAACTTTAACTGGTCGGTGCGTTATTGTCCACGGTCATGTGGCTTCTGTACAGGTAAACAGATTACCGTATAGGTAACAATCTAATGCTAAGTTCTTATTTTTCACATTGCTTGGCCTTCTTATTTCTCTTTCGCCTTCATTTAAGTACTTGAAAACCTGGTTGCGGCTTTAATTGCAACATTGGAGAGGCGGCGCTGAAAACAATAGTTGATAAGAATGGCAGAACACAGGATTATAGATTACTTTCTTCATATTCTTGCCGTCATATTCTCTCGAAATATTAGCCTTATAATAGTAAATAGCACAAAACGGAAAGACAGCATATGGCTAAACACGACCAGTCAATATTTTTAGATGACAGAAGAAATCAAAGGGTTTTTAGGGCCACCTCGTGAATACGAAACAACGTAAGCTTAATTTTAGTTATTCTTGATGTTTTGTAATTAAGTTTCAAGCTTTTGATAATCCTTTAACGTCGAAAAATTACCCATTGTATCAGCCACAGCCAGCAAAGAAGTAAACTGAGCGAAAACCATTATAATCCGCAGTAAACACTTATAAGCGGGAGCGAGGAGGGGGAAAAAGTCATTTTACTGTATATAAACATTCGATAGTAGACACGCGCGAGAATCCACGCGTTGGGCGCTTCATGCCTTTGCGAGCAGCGATTTGAGCAAATAAAGCTAAAACAAAGAGTGAAAAAAAGGAAGTAGAACGCAGCAAAAGGCGTCGTCATACTTGCCAGATTGGGAGTACTCAGGAATAATATATATTTATTTTTTTCTGTTTTTAAGACATACTTCCAACGGCGCAACCAAGCACTGGCCCCGACCCTCAAACAACACAGCCAAGCACTGCCACAAGCTATTCAACTGTGCCGACAACTGGCCCCGACCATCAAACGACAGAGCCAAGCACTGCCACGAGCTATTCAACTGTGCCGACAACTTACCCCGACCATCAAACGAAAGAGCCAACCACTGCCAAAAGCAATTCAACTGTGCCGACAACTGGCCCTGACCATCAAACGGCACAACCAACCACTGCCACAAGCAATTCAACTGTGCCGACAACTGGCCCCGACCATCAAACGACACAGCCAAGCACTGCCACAAGCTATTCAACTGTACCGACAACTGGCCCCGACCATCAAACGACAGAGCCAAGCACTGCCACAAGCTATTCAACTGTGCCGACAACTTACCCCGACCATCAAACGAAAGAGCCAACTACTGCCACAAGCAATTCAACTGTGCCGACAACTGGCCCCAACCATCAAACGACAGAGCCAAGCACTGCCACAAGCAATTCAACTGTGCCGACAACTGGCCCCGACCATCAAACGGCACAACCAACCACTGCCACAAGCAATTCAAATGTACCGACAACTGGCCCCGACCATCAAACGACACATCCAAGCACTGCCACAAGCAATTCAACCGAGTCGACAACAGTACCCATCCCTCAAACGCCATCAGTCGAGGAACAGAAAGAATCCGTTATGTTGATGGTCAAGGGCATGGACATCAAGAAGGTACTTATTTTAAATTACTGATTTTTTTAAATTATTATTTATGTTATTGTGATACTGCTCCAGATCATTCGTACAAGAAACTAAGAAAACGAGAAAGCAAGGGACCGTGAACGAAAATGCTGCTGGTATACGCAGGATCTGTAAGAAATTAATCTTAAGGTGATTTCTCTATTTTGCATTGCGCATCACTTACTACGCATTCTTTCTCACATCATAAGTGTGTGTAAGGGCAGGGGGTGCACATTTAGAACATACATGCCCGTTTTAAGACAAACCTCGCCAAAGAAAAAAAAAAAAGCAGAATATTGTTGTAGAAAATTGTCGCGCGAACGCCTTTGAACCTTATTGATTTTATTATTTCATTTTGTTTGCCTTTTTTTAGTGGGATAAACAAATGGAAAATTCCTTCAAACGAGAAGTTGCTGGGTTGGCTTCAGAATACTGTTCTAAGGAGGGAGCGCAGTGTCACCTACTTCCAACAAGGTAGAGATCGATAAATAGAAAGAGAAAACACAGGGGAAATAAACACTATGAAATATGCATCTTTTCCTTATTTGTTAACCTTTAATATGAATCAACATATTCTTTTTTTTTCAGAAACTCCTTTTCAAATATGCCTTGTGAGAGAAAAGCACGAGGGAAATAAATGAATGAAAGAATGAAATAATAAATTAATGAAACAAATAAACACTATAAACGATGTTATTTCTTGTATATATTAACCTTCACCATTATTGAACAGATCTTTTTACCTTGCGAGAGAGAAAGGCCATTATTAACTTCGCAGTTTTCCAACTGACAAGTACCCAATCTATACAATTATAATAAACAAATGTGCCTTTATAGACAAACCTTATCCTTATGTTTCTGTCTTTGTATTTGTGTGGTTTCTAACCAATTTATTACTGTACGTTTTTTTTAGTTCCCGACGAAGGCGGTCATCTGAAAACATGAAATTTACGTACGATATGGTTCATATTTTTCCCGGTTATCCCAAAAAGTCACCTGACGATGCTAACATAACCTTTTTGGCTTTTTACCTGCACCTGCCGCAAGGACTCTCGGGAAGTAGTGTCGTTACTAAAGACGTTTTAAAAGACATCGTGATGAACGGTTCCTCGAACATTGAAAAATCTGTTGGTGGTGACATCGTAAGTGTGGAGACTGTACCTTCTAATTCAACTGAGCCGACAACTGGTCCCTATCCTCAAACGGTGCAACCGAGCAATGCCACAAGCAATTCAACCAATTCGACAATAGGACCCGACCCTCAAACGCCATCAGTCGAGGAGAAGCAAGAATCCGTTATGTTGAAGATCGAGAACATGGACAAGGTACTTATTTTAAATTACTGTTTTTTTTTTCAAACTGTTTTACGTCATTGTGATACTGCTCCAGATCATTCGTACAAAGAACTAAGGGCTGAATATCTTAAGATGATTCCTCTGTTTTGCATTGCGCATCACTTACTACACATTCTTTCTTACATCATTAGTGCGCATACAAGAACGGGTGCACATTCAGAACATACATGCCTATTTTGAGACAAACCTCACAAAAGAAAAAAACGGCTGTTTCCTCCTAAAGAAGAAGAATAGTTTTGTAGAAAATTGTCGCGCGAACGCCTATGGATCTTATTAATTTTATTTTTTTTTATTTTTTTTACATTTTTAGTGGGATGAAAAAATGGAAAATTCCTTCAAACGAGAAGTTGCTAGAGCGGCTTCAGAATACTGTTCTAAGGAGGGAGCCCAGTGTTACCTATCTCCAACAAGGTAGAGATCGAGAACGAAAAACAGAAAGCACAAGGGAAATGAACACTATAAAATATGTATCTTTTCCTCAACTATGATTAAACATATTCCTTTTTTAGGAATTCCTTTTCAAATATGCTTTGCGAGAGAGAAAAGCACGAGGACGATGAATGAATGAAATAACAAATGGATGAAACAAAGGAACACAAATATATATAGTATGGATGAATGAATAATCAACAAATTTGGGTGTTTCTTGGTGTTGCGGAAGCCATTGTTGGTTAGCTTTTGTGTTGTGGTGTGGGTATTGTTCAGTGTCTTTCGAATCTTTTGTTTTACGTCATTTGGTGATCACACCATCCGCAACACCAAGAAACTTCCACAAATTTGCCTGAACACTATAAATGATGTTTTCTTTCACATATATTAACCTTTACCGTTATTGAACAGATCTTTTTGCCTTGCGAGAGAGAAACTGAATAGTACCCCATCTATACAATTATAATCAACAAATGTGCCTTTATTTATAGACAAAGCTTTTGTTTCTTGCTTTTGCATTTGTCTGGTTTCTGACCAATTTATCACTGTACGTTTTTTTAGCTCCCGACGAAGGCGGTCGTCTGAAAAGATGACATTTACGTACGACATGGTTCACATTCTTCAAGGTTATCCCAAAAAGTCACCTGGCGATGCTAACATAACCTTATTGGCTTTTTACCTACACCTGCCGCAAGGACTCTCAGGAAGTAGTGTCGTTACTAAAGACGTTTTAAAAGACATCGTAATGGACGGTTTCTCGAACATTGAAAAATCTGTTGGTGGTGACATAGTAAGTGTGGAGAATGTACATTCAACTCCAGAACAGTTGCAAGAAGACAATGAAGACAAGGGAAGTGACAAGCAATCTATACCAACCAATGTTATAATTGGTGCGTCTGTAGGTGGAGTTTTCTTCTTCGTTATCATTGCTGTTGCTCTGGTCGGGTGCAAGAGAAGTAACAGGTATTGAAACAGAGATAATTGTCCTGTAGCAACAGTGTATTGAAACTGAGATAAGTTGTCCTGCAGCAACAGTGTATATCAGTCAATTACCAGTGTTCCCAAAAACACAATTGTCCTTATTTTGTTAGCCTTCAAAATTAAACACTTTCAAAAGGCCTTACGCTTTCCATTATATTTTTAAAATAAACGAAATGAAAGAGGGTATGGTTGTAGTTAATTAAACTTGTTTAGAATCGCGAATTAAAACTAAACAAAACTTAAAACGTCCCTATTGTTTGTTAGCCTTCTAATTTTTCTACTCTGCCCAGGGATATTCTAAAACAATAATAATAATAATAATAATAATAATAATAATAACAATAATAATAACAATAAAATCATTAATAAATGCTGTAGATACAATGTCGATGAAAATATTTATAGAGAAAAGAAAACGTTGCCTTTTTTTTCAGATTCCGCCAAAACAGACATGTAGAAAACCGAGGGTCAATGGACCGCCGCAACGCAAATAAGCGTGCTGTGAACACGTCTTCTACAGAGAACGCTGACCACATTGGTTCGGTAGAACAGGCCATAGAATCATCACCTGATTTGCGAATGAGTTCACCAGAAGTACCCAAAGGAGTGATAGAAGAAAATACTGCAGCCAAGCCATCACCTGTTGCCAATTACGACCAGCAAGAATCACAGTCAAAAGCGGGATATTCTGTAAGCCACTTGCCGAAAGAGGCAGACCAAAAGGAGGATACAAGGTTTTAAATTCCAAGCAGTGCAGGTCGCTGCGGTTTTGTTTGTTGTTGTTGTTTTTGTTTTCTTTTATTGTTTTTAAGCAACGTGCAAGCTATACGTTAAGTTTGTCTTTCGTTTTGACGTCAACAACTGCCCTACGAGTCAGTATTTCAGAAATACAACCAACTTCATTTATAGATTTGGGCTCAAGAGAAAAATGCTTGCTTTTAAAAGTAATGAAATTGTTGTGCAATTCGTTAAAATTTGCTCTTCTATGCTAGCGTAGCTGAAGTAATGCCTGTTAAAACGCCTTTTTACAGGATGTGTAAAACAATCAATGGATAAAACTAAATGCAAAAATGCAAATGCATTTAAAAATTGTTGTTACCGTGGCAACGATTGGAATCTACCAGGGAACTTTTCATAATCGAATTTCATAACGGTAGTTCACTAGTATTCTAGCTTTTATATAAAAAACCTAAGGGTATTCATTTAGCTACTAGCACGATGAAGAAGAAATTGAAAGTCTTGTTAATTTTGCTGCAATAGCTGATTTAGAATGTTCCTTCTAGTGATTGAAGCTAACGTAAATGTGCTGTTATTACTGTCAATGAGGTCTTAATTAAAATACTTATTTTTGTACATGGCTCATACAGTGATTTGTCAATATTTAACATAGTGAGTGATTCCTTTAAATCATTTACGTAATTTATCAAACACGTCAGGAAGAGTGTTTCTTCAGGATTTCCAAACACCAAGAAGTGGGTTGAAAAAGCGAGGCGCAGCCGAGTTTTTTAACTAACCGCGAGGTGTTAATATTTCGAGTTTTTGATATAGCTTCTCCATACATTAATAATTCTTGGAGAAATTCAAAGCAACAGTTTGCCAAATGTTATGGTAATGAGTATCTCATAACCAAACCTTCATAGTAGTGATTTTCAAAAACTCATTTCCTTGAAGAAGTTGTTAACTAAAATTTCAATGACTATAAAAAAGTAGGATTGGGCTCCTACTGCCAAATGAATATGCTGTAGCCACTAGCAGGATACTCGAATTTTGATCTGTACTCACTTACCTACTTGGGGTGTAAATTCCCAATACTTATACCTGTCCCTTCTTTTATCAGAAAACTGTGGGAAAATATTTGAACAGCCTTCATTGAATAATCACCCCCAATCAAGCCTTCCCTCTTCTTCTAAACCGTCATGGGCTCCTGAAACCGTATAACAGGTAACCCTTTAGTACGACACTAACGTTAGGTCAGATATGGCATGATAAGTTATAACAACTCACAAAGCCATTGTCAGATTTTGGTAAATTTTACGACAATAAATTTAGGGCACACTTAAGCAAACAATGTTTCAAACCGTTTCCCCCTCAATTAATTTGTATCACTTGGAGTGATAATAAGTACCACTGGTTATTTTCTCCTCACGGTGACTCTTCCTCACAGCTTTTATGCTTTTATAGCCTTGTAGCAGGCATCAGAGAGGAAAAGGACGCCTGCAATAAAGACCCCCTTTTATTAATTTCTGCAGACGTTGGCAGCCGCAAAAGTTCTGACTGTCTAATTCGCGCTGGGCAGTAAGCATAGTAACTTCCACATGAAGTCAGCCATGCGTTAAAGCACGCACCAGAGTGAGTGATGAACGTATTGACAGTTCACATAATCCGATTACCAGGAAATCGGTGGGTGTAATGAGAATAGCCCGGTTGTTATAGCAGATGTCCTCTTTTTCTCCCCTCTCCCCTCTCCCCTTTTCCGTTTTTGCCAGCAGGCGATGCTTTTAAGGATGTCACCAAGAAAAGGTCCCCCCCCCCCCACCATCAATTTGTTTGGCCACAGGTGGTGGGCATTTGTACCTAGAATTAGATACAGATGGCTTTAATGAAAAAATAAAAAAAAGCTGAGAGACAGATGAATGAATCCAATCAGAATTATAATGTTTAGAATTTACTACCACTGGCGAAACGGACCATATCTAAATCTGACACTGGTAAACAAACACTTTCATACTTCATAGTTAAAATTCGTCTTCTGTCTCAAGCTTCCGATTTATATATTATATTTTTGCACTTTTTACTCACACTGCAAAACTTCCCCGATGCCAATGAGAGTTAAGACTGTGAAATAAGCTAGCTGATGTTACAGAATATGACTACTTATTCCTACGTGGAAGTTTCCAGCACACGACTGAATATAAATGGTCACAAATTCTGACAGAACGAGCCTGATCGCCAGGTTGACAGCAAAATAACCAATTCTACCTTCCCAAGTTTAAGTTCTAGATCTTGCAACTTCGAAATCATCATCCTTCGGTGACATACTCCGTTTTTATCCGTTTTAGCAAAGCAAGGGGGAAAATGAAATACTTCGAGTGTCCTACTAGTTTTTCCAAAGAATCTAGATGACTTCGTGTTGAGCAGACTCCATTTTGTCAAACCGAAAGTTATAGTACTTACGCCTGCGCAGTTTAACCGATCACAAAATCCTGTTTTCCGGTAAACGCTTAATCCCAGAGTTCCTTGTCGCCCGTTCCGCTGGACAAGGGTAACGCGGACTCAGGGAACGAGATTGGAGACTTACGCGATGGAATGTTAGGTCGGTAGTTCATGTAAGCCTACGTCCTGGGTTAGTAGCAGTAAACAAAGATGGCGAACGGCAAGCGGCCACGCGAGCCGACCGAAGAAGAAAACGCCGAAAAGCATCTTACGTTAATCGAAATGCAACCAAAGACTATTTATTAGATAACTTTCAACGTTGGCGTGCCGTGCTCGATAAACCGCAGTTCAAAAGTGACAGTGACCTGGCAGCATATATTTTAGACTTATAAGAAATCAGCTCTACAAAGTGAGAACATTTAAGAAGTCTTCCGCTTTCTGCAACTAAATGTGTGTTGTTTAGTAAGAATGAACTGCGGATTTCATTTTCTAAATTATCGATCTCCAGACCGGATTTTAATGTTGGAATAATCCGATAATAGTTAGTTAAAAGCATCCAGATAATGAGTGAATATTCAGATACATTTTTCCCACTGTCTCTATACTCATTGTCAGAGGCGCACAGCTAAATTGAAACATGCACAAATACTTAAACTAGTTACTATTTAAAACCACTTGGACTTCACTACCTGGATTAATCATTGATCTCATTATCATGTTTTTGCTGTTGGTTGAGTCATAGTGAATTTAAACATGACTAAATTATTGAAAATGTTTTACATGTTTACGTTTTCATATCTTAGGCATGGTTCATCCAACAATTAGTTCTGATGGTAAGACAAATTTTGGTTTATACTGCTTTTGGTAAAGGTATGATGCATTTAAAGCCGTAACAGATGAGAGAAGTTATTGTCAAGAGAGGGTGGTACAATACAACAAATGGATTCTAAAACATTACAGTAAAAAAGCCTCAGTGCCTAAACCAATTCATCAATAACAGTGTTTAAAAATAAAGTTTATGACAACAAAAGGATGTAATTTTCGTTTTTCTTTTCATATAGAGTGATTACAGTTAACCCCTGAAAAATTTAGTAGAATAGTACGCACAATTAGACAATAATTCCATTTGGACTATAACACACTAATTGTTAGATAGTGTTTCACGGGTTAACTGTAATCACTCTAATATAGAAAATAGAAAAAATTCCCTTTTATCCCTACAAGCCTGTTTTGTGATTGCTCACTCTTCAGGGGATTTTAATGAATATTCATAACCGTCGTTCTTACACTATAAAATTTACATATCAATGATGCGGTTAATTCAAATTTAAATTAATTGTTGTTGTTACGTAGCAACGCTTTGTTCCTGTGGCGGCAAGAAGATACAAGTTCATTACGCTTGTTAAGTGATGACAATTCAGGTCGGCAAAATTATTAAAAATTTCTCTTTAAGGCAGAGATTGCATCTTTTACTTGAGCTATTGTAGTTTAAGCTTGATGAAATGATACGGCATGAAATAGAGTGGTCAATGTTCTTATCTTTAAGATTCCAGATATGTTTGCTGAGTTCGGTGGAGTTTCTGTGTTTTGTGTGACGGAATGATGCAGCGTGGTTTCTGTATTTTGTCTTAAAGACGTTTTCTGTCAGTCCAATGTACGTTTGAGAAGTGTTATTGTCCTTACGTTTGACGGTTGCTTGGAAGATAACTGATGATTGGACGCAGTTTCCATTAAGTAAGCATGTGTTGTTTTGTCGGCGGTTGCATGTTTTGTTGACAATTGCGTTGTTTGCGGTTTCGTCGGTGTGTAGGTCCGGGGGTACTCCCCAAAACTTTTAGTGGCCATATGCGACGCCCTTCTTGAAATCCTAACCGGTATTACAAACCATATCCTTAATGCCCTAATATAGCTTGTATAAAGAACTAACCCCCCGGACAAAAGTTAACTTTTAACATCCCTTTTTTTATATTCTCATACCTATATCTCGTTTGCGCATGCGCGCATTAACGAGATAAAAATGATCACAAAGTGACGTCATATAACTAGACATAGCAACTTCAAGGTCATTAGAGATCAGATAGCAACAAACCATTATCAATCATGAAACTAAAAATCAATTTACCACAAAAGAAAAAGGAAAATGACGAAACGAAATATATTAAGTGAAAGGAAGTTACATTATTGCCGGATTTCGCGAAAGCTGCAATCGATAACGATTTCCTTTTCTTTCTCTTCAAAGAATAGATCAGACCTTGCATCCACTAGTGATTGAGAAAAACTGATTGACAGTTTCAAATGACGTAGTGACGTGCGTGACGGATCACCTTGTGTGACAGGAAAAACGACTGTAAAACAAATCATAACAATTGGATTAATTCCCGTGCTTTAGGGGAACTTAAAAAGACCCCAAAGTTCGACTTAAGAGTGATTGTCCGAGAAAACCAGGCAAAATTGAAAAAATGTCAATGGAAGGGGGTCAGCAGAATTACTTTATACTAACATCATAGATAGGTTAGGTGGACTTATGGGCAAATATACCAAACTTAGCTCTTTAACTGTTCTGGCATTGGAGATACAAGCCTTACTCTGTATCACCCCCTTGGACGCCATTTTTGCTAGCAAATTTTGCCCATTTTCTGACTCCCGCAAAATCTTCAAAATAAAACGAATGAAGTTTATATTTTCTATGTGGAACAACACAACATAGAAATACTTGCTAAAATTCTATACTGCTCGAAACATCCACAGAAAAAATCTACAGCTTGTTGATTTTACACACCTAAAGTTGATACCTGTGAAAAAGCAAAAAATAGGCCGTTTTCAAGTTGATGTAGAACACACAACTATGACGACAATTCTCAGCCGATAACCAAATCGCAGTCTCCTACTTTCCATCTTTCAAAAACGCTAATAATCATTTTGGGCCATTGAAACAGGAGGATGCTTGGTACTTAGGGTACTTACATTTCTCGAAGTTACTCGACTTTGCTTTACAAACTGTACAAACACACGAATCGGTCCTTGTTTCTTGTTGAGCACTTTTGAAGCTTCTTCTGCACTAATCTTCTGTGAAATTCCCTCAGCTGTAAGAAGAAACACCTAAAAACTTGAAATACATCCACTTGTACATCTGAAAGCGATAAAAATGCTGAACCGTAGGCTGAAACAAGAAAATAACAAAGAACGGCGCCATCTTGGAAATGAGAATTCGGGAGGGACTGGAACTAGTCGCTCCCTTCGGGGGTCTGGGTGACAAAACGTGACGTTATATTAATACATAGAAGGTTAAAAAGGCCATTGATACATTTGAAAGCGATAAAAATGCTGAACCGTTGACTGAAACAAGAAAATAGCACAGACCGGCGCCATCTTGGAAATTGAGAATTCGGGAGGTACTGGAACTAGTCGTTTCCTTCGGGGCTGGGACGCTGGGTGAGTCCTGCTGGAAAGTGCACAAACGTGACGTTATTGTAATATTTAGACGGTTAACAAGGTATTTTTAATACGACCCAAGTATCTGGGGCGTGTGCTGTTAGTATTGCTACACCCTTACTCCCCCTTCCCCCTCCCAGCACACACACACAGTCACGCACACACCCGTGGTCTGGATACAGTAGAGACCCTGCTGAAATATACAGCGTTCCTTCAAAACAGCTCAGTCTGGTTAAACAAACGCCTGTTATTTAGTCAAGTAAATACCGTAAATCTGTTTTTTACAGATAGATCTGTACTCCTGTCACCTTTTCTGCCCACTTCGTTCGTGCCAGATCGTAAACACTTTCACGCTCCGTGACCATCAGATGTCGCCCAGCCTGTCCATGTGAACTTGGAGATCACTTTGTTTTGGAAAGGTGGCCCCACATCCTTCTTCTTCACACATAAACAGATCATTCACAGCCAGCAATTTTCTTTGTCGCCATCATTCGTTTGAGGAAGGAGCAAAAAAAGAATTTTAACAAATATTAATAAAAATATTATAACTGAAATGTAATGATTAGAACTATACTCGAACAGTGTGATCTTTCGAGCCTCTAAACTAAAGCCCTTCAAGCAGAGATTAACTGCAAACAACTTATCAAAGACTTTGAACTCCAAGCCAAAATTAACCTTAAAAACTTTAAGGTGCAAATTTGCTCCTAGATCAAATATTTTAGGAGCAAATAGCCTCAAGTCAGTCGCATTTTATACATTTGCGACCGCTAATTTCGAGCCCTGATATTTGCTCTCGTTTTGATGCGTAATTGCACTCTAGAATGCTGTGTCGAATAATGAACCTATTTAGAGCGACCGAAGTAGCAAAAAAAGAAAAGAAAGAAACTGCGTCATGTGACTCGTATTAAATCTTACAATAACGTTTTTAAGTTTTGTAGAATAAGCCATTTCCAAGTTATTTTCCTGTTTTATATTCAGCATTTTTATCGCTTTCAAATGTATCAATGGCCTTTTTAACCTTCTATGTATTAATATAACGTTTCGTTTTGTAGAATAAGCTATTGAATGTTCCCAGCAGAGCTCACCCAAAACCCCGAGGGGAGCGACTAGTTCCAGTCCCTCCCGAATTCTCATTTCCAAGATGGCGCCGTTCTTTGTTATTTTCTTGTTTCAGCCTACGGTTCAGCATTTTTGTCGCTTTCAGATGTACCAGTGGAAGTATTTCAAGTTTTTAGGTGTTTGTTCTTACAGCTGAGGGTATTTCACAGAAGAAGCTTCTAAAGTGCTCAACAAGAGACACGGACCGATTCGTGTGATTGTAAGGCAAAGTCGAGTTACTTCGGTAAATGTAAGTACCCTAGCATCTTCCTGTTTCAATGGCCCAAAATGATCATTAGCGTTTTTAAAAGATGGATAGTAGGAGACTGCGATTTGGTATTCAGCTAAGTATTGTGGTCATAGATGAAAGGGGTTAGTTTCTAGAGAAACTGTGGTGCTGCGTCGGTGGGGGGATGAAACACGAGAATTTAGTTTTATCGACTGAGTCGATAAGGTAAATTGACCACCGTAAAAAGATTCAAATAGCTGACGTTTCGAGCGCTAGCCCTTCGTCGGAGCGAATCAAGGAATTGTGGGTAGTGTGTGGTTTTATATAGTAAGCGGTGGAGCTACGCTATTGGTGGAAATTTGGTGACGTGAAAAACAAATGTAGATTAGTTGAATGAAAAGCGTTCGTTGATTCCGTGGGGTTTGAGAGTGCCGATTTGAAAGATGATTTTTTGTTCTAGGTTTTTACGGCTTTCTGTGTTACCCTGGTGTAGGGAAAGGCCGCAGATTGTCATGTGTTGTTTAGAATGGTTAGTAAGATTAAAATGGCGCGCGACTGGTTTGGATGCGTCTTTGTCATTTTTTTCAACGTCTCGGAGATGTTCACGAAAACGGTCGCCCAGTCTCCTCCCTGTTTCGCCAATGTATATCTTTTTGCAAAAAGTACATGTAATGCAGTAGATAACATTTACGGAGGTGCATGTAAAACGATAATAGGTTAATTAATAAGTCCTCAATTATCCGGCGACGGCGTTAATAGGTCCTCAATTATCCGGCGACCATTCATTCGATAGTCACAATGGCGTCGTTACCATTCCGGAAAATTTGCCGCTTTCTAACCCAGAGAGGTCTGTTCTTAGTAAAGGTTTAAACTTTGTTCCTATAGCGAAACAAACCGACGAATTTTCAGTCAAACAAGATGTTGAAAAATTCCTTCGCCGCGTGCAATTAAGAGCTTTTTTCCACGACAAAGAAGACAATTCTAACACCTCGGAAAAAGATGTTTTTGAAACACTCAACGTTCGCAAATCAAAATGGACTCCCCCAGAGGGCCAGTTTTCTTCTCTAGATTTTTTCGTCAAAAAATGTCGTCACGATGTCCAAAAACTTAAATTTAACCGCCACACCAAAATTTCCAACCTTTCAACAGGAGAATGGGCAGCGCTCAAAAGTCTTAGCAAACGACGCGACATTGTTATCAAAGCGGCCGACAAAGGCGGGGCGGTAGTTGTTTGGCGGACCGACCTTTACCGACAAGAGGCTTTTCGGCAACTTTCTGACACCGCTTTCTATGCCAAAGTTGATAAAGATCTCACTTCTACCAACCAAAAAATTGTCAAAGAAACTATCCAAGACCTCATTACTAAACAACAATTACCAGTTACCGCCAACAATCTCATCATCACTACTCCTAGAACCTCACGCGTTTATTTCAAACCTAAAATTCATAAACCAAACAATCCGGGCCGACCCATTGTTTCCGCTCGTAGCTGTCCTACCGAACTAATTTCTAGCTATTTAGACAAAATCATGGCCCCCATTGTCAAATCACTACCCTCGTACATTAAGGACACCAATCACGCACTCGAAATTTTCCGGGATTTCAGTTTTGCCAGCGAAAACAAATTAATTTTCACTATGGACATTACCTCTTTATATACCGTCATCCCCAATGACGAAGGACTTCAAGCACTAAAATATTTTTTCGACCAGCGCTCCATTCAAAACCCAAGCTCAGAAACACTGCTCCGCTTAGCCGAATTAGTTTTGACACTTAACTGTTTTTCATTTTCCCAAAACTACTACAAACAAGTAAATGGAGTCGCCATGGGCACCAAAATGGGACCAAGCTACGCTAACCTTTTTGTAGGCCACATCGAAGACAAATTTTTTAATCAGTACCACGGAACCAAACCCGAACTCTACGGCCGCTACATCGATGATTGCATTGGCGCTACCTCTTCCAGTAAAAAGGAACTTAATCAATTCATAACTTCTGTCAATACTTTTCATCCAGCTCTAAAATATACCTGGGAAATTTCCGAAACCTCAGTCGCTTTTCTTGACATTAATATTTCAATCAACGGTAACAGTTTATCCACAAGTGTGCACTACAAACCTACAGATTCCCACAGTTATCTGTTACATTCATCCTCACATCCATCGCACGTTAAAAACGCCATTCCGTATTCTCAATTTCTCAGACTTCGACGTCTATGTAGTGATGACTCTGATTTTTCCAACAAATCAGAAGAAATGTGCCAGTTTTTCAAGAAACGTGGGTACCCTGACTCTGTTGTTAATACGGGCCAACAACGTGCACAACAGATCGACAGACAGTCAGCACTACAAACGCCACAGAAGGAAGAGAACGAGAGAATTCCATTCACCCTCACTTTCCACCCACACAACAACACAGTCAAAAGCATCATTTTAAAAAATTTCAAATTACTCCAAAACGACCCCGAAACTGGCAGAATTTTTTCACAACCCCCACTAATTTCATTCAAACGTGACAAAAACATAGGCAACTTTCTAGTTACGAGCGCACTGAAATCTGACGATGTACCGGGAACTTTCAAATGCACACGCACACGATGTAACACTTGTCCTTTCATTTACAACGCGGACAAAATAACAGGACCCAAACGATCTATTAAAATCACTGATCGTTTTACATGCACCTCCGTAAATGTTATCTACTGCATTACATGTACTTTTTGCAAAAAGATATACATTGGCGAAACAGGGAGGAGACTGGGCGACCGTTTTCGTGAACATCTCCGAGACGTTGAAAAAAATGACAAAGACGCATCCAAACCAGTCGCGCGCCATTTTAATCTTACTAACCATTCTAAACAACACATGACAATCTGCGGCCTTTCCCTACACCAGGGTAACACAGAAAGCCGTAAAAACCTAGAACAAAAAATCATCTTTCAAATCGACACTCTCAAACCCCACGGAATCAACGAACGCTTTTCATTCAACTAATCTACATTTGTTTTTCACGTCACCAAATTTCCACCAATAGCGTAGCTCCACCGCTTACTATATAAAACCACACACTACCCACAATTCCTTGATTCGCTCCGACGAAGGGCTAGCGCTCGAAACGTCAGCTATTTGAATCTTTTTACGGTGGTCAATTTACCTTATCGACTCAGTCGATAAAACTAAATTCTTCTATTGTGGTCATAGTTGTGTGTTCTACATTAACTTAAAAACGGCCTATTTTCTGCTTTTTCACAAGTATCAATTTTAGGTGTGTAAAATCAGCTAGCTGTAGATTTTTTCTGTGGATGTTTCGAGCAGTTTAGAATTTTAGCAAGTATTACTATGTTGTGCTGTTCCACATAGAAAATATAAACTTCATTCGTGTCATTTTGAAGATTTTGCGGGATTCAGAAAATTGGCAAAATTTGCCTGCAAAAATGGCGTCCAAGGGGGTGGTACAGAGTAAGGCTTGTATCTCTAATGCCAGAACAGTTAAAGAGCTAAGTTTGGTATATTTGTCCATTAGTTCACCTAACCTATCTATGATGTTAGTATGAAGTAATTCTGCCGAACCTCTTCCATTGACGTTTTTTTAAATTTTGCCTGGTTTTCTCCGACAATCACTCTTAACTACTCGTAGAGTTCTTGTTAAGTGTAACCATGAAAGCTGTAACAATGATGCTACCATTTATTAACAGGCAACCAGAAAGAAATCTAATTTGCTAAAGGGTCAATGTCACACAACGACCTTTCTACACTTTCTTGACTAAATTCTGTAAAATCTGACACTTCGAACAAAATCTCTGATTCTTTAATATTTTGTTCTGTTAGACATGAAATTGAAAAATTGGCCGAAAAACATCAATGCTACCCACCACGTGACCTAGAAGAGTTTCAGTCTTGAACGGTTTCAACTTGGAAAACTATAAGGGGAAAGTCCTAATTTTCAAAAGAAGAAAGGTAGACGAGAAGCACGTGTTTGTCAATCACGCGACTCTGGTGTCAGTCTCTCTTCGCTTTTCTCAAACGCGTTCGTTCCCAGGCTTTTTTAGCCCGAAAACATACTTCTTAGTTCGAAAACATGACAACTGTTCAACGAGTCACGTAGAATATTGTAGCCCGAAAACATAAAGCCATAGCCCAAAAATATTCATCTTAGCTCAATCATGACAACTGTTCAACGAGTCACGTAGAATATTGTAGCCCGAAAACATGAAGCCATAGCCCTAAAACATACATCTGTTCAGCGAGTGTACAAGAACAGCCCACAAACATGCATGTTAACGACAAAACGAATTTTAGCCCAAATGAATATGACATAATCCAATGACATTTTTTGGTTCTTTTATTAAACAGTTAAGGTTACATTGGTTATGCGGTAAGAAAATCTAATGAAACCAATCAAATTATCCATCCAACAACTTGGAAAACTTTACGTTACATTGGTTATATATGGTACGAAAAGTACATCGTGTTCTTCGTCAAAAACTCCTACTTATGAGAAAATCAAACAAGATTGCAGTATGTTCAGTTTTTTTTTTTTTTTTTTAACAGTCACTAGGCGTTGACTTTGTACATTTTTCCTTTGTAGACCGAAGCAAAAATCTTGATATCTTTGATGCCTATCGGTTCAATTGCAAGGGGGTTCTGCTCCAGAATTGTAAAATTAGCGAGCTTTCCTCCTTCAATGGTCCCCATGATGTCATCAGTGCCCATAATGATAGCTGCATTCTTAGTTATGGCCTGCATACCTTGATACGGCGTCACCTTGAGATCATCTCTGTAGCTGTTATCGTCTGCAGTGACTCGGTTAATAGCGCTCCAGGCCAGCAGAAGAGGCTGCGAAGGCGCCATAGTGAAGTCGGAGTGGAAAGCTGTTACCACGCCTCTGTCGAAGAGCCATTTTATTGGAACCATGGCGTGGGACCGAGCAGTACCCAGTCCCTCTGTGGAGTACTTGTCAGCCAATGCGTAGAAGTAGAATGGGGCTGCTGACACTATTAAACCCAACTTAGCAATTCTATCGGCTTGATCTTCCGTAAAGTAGCCAGCATGTTCGACTGTGGTTCGGTGGTTTTCTCTTGGGGATTCCTTGCCGAGTTTTTCAACAATATCCAGTAACGTCTGCATGCCAAGGTCGCCATTGGTGTGCACATGGATCTGAAAGCCGTTCCTCCAGTACACTCTCATCATCTCTTCCAGTTCGGCCGGTGGAAAGATCCATTCACCATCGTGACCATCCATGTAGCCATCTTTCATCTGCATGGCCAGCGAATAGAACGCCCCGTCACAGAGAGCCTTCACATGGTTGCTGTAGACGATCACTTGATCGTCGCTGAAGTTCTTTGCGAGATCTTGAATGTGCTCCACGGCTTTTTGGTGGTCTCCCCCGTACGGCTTAGCGCAGTTTCGTCCGCTGGCGACACAGTAGGTGGAGAAATGGGCGATATCCTTGTTCTTTAGAATCTCTTCAGTTCTTTGTTTCTCCATCTTCTCATCAATTAAGGGAAACTCAAGATCGGCGACTGCGGTGAGCCCACTTTGATGAACGCACTAAAAAAAGAACAACCACCAAGTAAACTAATAAGAAAAATGCAAAATCTTTTCATATATGGACCGGTAATACAGTGATCTCCTGTTCCATTATTTTGCTTGTCGCGCAACGCTTCTTCCCACCATCTGAGAGAAGTGTTGCGTGACAACCGAAATAACTGTTGCGTGGACAACGAAAGTAGGCCCAGACAGATTCTGCTGGGCAACGTTTGAGCAACTTTTCGGAGATTGATCAACTTCCCAGCATCTTTTCTAAACGTTAGCATATTTTTTACATCTTTTTACTATCTTTTAATCAAATTCATAATTGATATTTTAATACGTTTTCTTTGGAATTTCACAATAATTTCACTAGAAAATCTCTGCTTGTTTGATCGGTTGGGTATCACGTGTTGATAGATTCCAAATATGGATGTGCCGGATGTGACTCCATTTCCAGAATGGGTATCCTGTCTTAGATTGCATACATCGAAATAATAGAACGGATGAATTTGGAGAGTCGAATACCCAAATTTGACCGCAACATATATTATTTGCAATGTTAGCAGCATGTCTCTTGTTTATCAGGCTGTGTTTTGTAATTCATTGAGGTCACTTTACGATTTAGAAATTAATTGGAGTGATTATGTCAACAAGCAACTTTCTCGATTTTAAGCAACTTTCGAGCAACGTTTGGGGACATTTTTCAGCAACGTTTTAACAATTTTTGAGCAGAATCTGTGTCTAACCCTAAACGAAAGGGTGTTCGGATTATAAAATTGTAAAAGTAATAAGAACATTTCCGATAATTGTCCGAAAAATACCGACATTCCTGAAGATCCGAAGATACTTCCATTGCAGACCAACATTTTTTAACCCTTAAACTTCCAAGTGCTCGAAATTGTCCCTTCCCTTATCCTTTTTTGCGACAGTCACAAACACAACGCCCAAAAGGGATGCCCTTTTTGTGGTAACGGTATACGACAGCAGGAAAACAGTTGGTCTTCTTAAGGGTCGCTAAGATACACTGTGAAGTAAAAGGGATGGCAAATAAATGTGTAAGTATTTAAAAGGATCACAAAATTTGGCAAAAGTGTATTACACAATATTTACGAGAGCTTGCAGTTGGACGATAATCCACGGCGTTTAAAAATTAACTGTTTTTAGGTGCAATGGGAAATTTTCTTTTCGATAAAGAATTTGTGTATGAACGGGTAAGGGACGAAGGTCCTTTATACGAATGCATATTGAGTAATCCTCCGAAATAGAGGATTATATAATTGTACTTAATTTTATTTATTTCATACCTTCACCAAATCATCGTAGCCAGCCATCATCATGGGCATAACAACGCTGCTGAAGTACTTGGTCGCCATTACCGCGTCCAAACCCATCTCAAAGAAGTGGCCGCGATCCCAGTCCACTTGAGGGTTATTTTTCAACTCTTCTTGTTTGTCTGCGTCGAGATTGTCGCGCGCGTAAGTGTTGAGGTAGACTTCGTGAAAGCTTCTATGCCATACCGCGATAGGCGTCTTTTTGGCAATGTCGTTTAGCCCGTCGATTACCGTCCTGCTCATCTCGCCATGAAAGTACTGATGATAACCCCAGGTTATCAGAAACTTGTCGGTTTTAGCACCTTGTTTGTTGTTGGTTAAGATCAGATCGTTCAGGCGACTTCGGTACTCCTCTTCGGTTCTCACACCTTTGTAAGTGCCGCTTGGAAGAACCCAATCGAAAGGTGTGATGAAGTGCATTTGTAAAATCAAGGCCGCCATGGACGGATGAAGATGAGGGTCAATATGTCCCGGCATCATGGTTTTGCCTTCAAGGTTTACTTCGCTCGCGCCAGGGAACAAACCTTTCGCGTCAGTCAAGCTTCCAGTAAGGGCGATTTTTCCACCTTTTTCCACCACAGCCTCGACGTACTGCGCCGTCTCTCCAACCATGGTAAGGATGCGACCACCGAAGTACAGCGTCATTTTGCTTTCCATCTGAGAACGTTATTTGCCTGCAGCGAAACCGAGCACAGAGACCTTCAGTGACAACTATGCAACACCGTTCAGTTCACCCTGGTATAAATAGCTGTGGTACTAATATAAGTCCGCCCATTAATCCATCCACTTTTAAAACAGCCAATCGTCGCGTCGACGTGCTGATTTACTATTTCAGGAACAATTCTTTTCAAAACACCGCCGTCCTCTGATTGGTCCGTGTTGCCCGTGCAATTCGTTCGTCTTTATAACTGAAAATCACCGCAAAGACAAGTGCGACCTACTTTCGCCAAGTCGAGAAAGTTCCGACAAAACAGCTGAAACTTCAAAGGAGCCGAAGTCCTGCCTTCTGGCAGGACAACACGCCCGTCCGGTCCATTGCAACGCACCGGGTGAATCCAGATAACAAAGCCTTCTTGACTAACCATTGTGCTCTTTCTTGAGAAAAACAAATGCATATGCAGCACGTTTCTTTTTATTCAAATTTATCACGGCGAATGGCAGTGTGCAAAAACAAGCAAAGAAAAAGGCTTAGAAATAAAAATACTTTGTGTTATTTTGGTATCAAATCATGTTTAGCGGTGTTCAATGACGGTTCTAAGTAATTACAAAAAAAAAGAAAGAGGGAAAACCAAGCAAGCTTCATACCGCATAAAATACATACTAATGAGATTTAAAGCCACGTGTGCATCTTTCGGTTCACTAACTACGAAAAATATTAATTTTGAAAATAATGTGGAAAGAATTTCTATTGTCTTGCAAATGTTTTTTTTTTCTGTCTTGCAAATGTTTAGCTTAGAATTTGACAAGTTGTCTCGGAAAATTTTGTACTTCAATTTCTGTCCAAATTGTCGTGGACAATTCAAAAGTTGTCCGCAAGTGCGTTTGTTTTCGATTCTGTGTTAATTTCACCTTCCAAACATGTATATATTAGCACTCATATGCTACCCACAAGGATTATGTAATAGTTTCCCTGGAGCATTATGAGCTCTTTTTTCACACGTTGTGTTATGTGTTTGTAATGTGTTTTTTGACACTTCGAACTATATAATTATATATGTTTTTAAATGCACTCAAATGTTTGTGGTAATCTATGTTTGCTGGGAGGTCTTGGTGCACTCCAAAACGGGTAATTTCGATCTTCGAAGCAATCTGCCTTTGTCGTTTGCAGGGACAGACTGACTGAAGCAACGTACAAGGTATGTATTTTTAAGGTCTATTATATAATCGGCAAGAAAAGGAATGCGTATATTTCGAGAATCTTTTTAAAGCGTGTTTTCCTTTCGCTTAGAGTTCGCCATATTTTTTAGCTCTTTTAACAAGTTTAGGAATGTGCTTTACGCATATACAATAACTTGTCTTTCACTACATAAATATAACCATTAAGCTAAAAAAGCTTTTATCAACAAATAACCTGATCCGATAAAAGGTTTCCATGTACACATATCTTGTACATCACTAACACAAACCAGTTACAAAACGTTATCTAGCTGACAACCAACAATTCGTCATAAATTTGGGAGAAAGCCAGAAGGTCTACATCCCCTCAAATGCCCTGCGTTTAGGCCACAAGATTTTTGTTCAGTGTCAGTTCAAAGCCGTTTCAACTTGCTGGAAGCTAAACTCGGAAGGCTGAAAATGTTACTGATTTCAGACACCCTACATTTAAAACAAATCCCTAGAAACTCGCGCCTTCGGCACTCGTGATGGACCCCCAATAATTTTTGCCGTGCTACGGCCCTGAAGTGTGACCATTTAATTAAATGAAAGCTATTGAGCAGTACTTTCCTGTGGTGCTGTTTATTATGCTGTACAAGGTGGATCTAATTTGATTCTGTAGATGAAATCCTAAAGTGTGACCATTTAAATGATAGCTTTTAAGCAGTATTTTCCGCGTTAATACAAGGTGGTTCGAATAAATGTAGAACAGAGTCCATTCTACCCAACTACCCGTATGCCGAAAGATAATCACATATCAACGTTGGTGCTCCATTGTGTGGAAGCATTCAACACTTTCTTTTATTCTCCTGAACACTATGACTTGCAACAGAGATTTCTTAGAAAATAAATGAACCCGGGAACCAACCATCTATTTTGACTACAGTTTAATTGTCTTCTGACGGCGATTCAAGGGTATCCAATATATTCTTGGCACGACTTAAAACTAACCGGATAAATAACAAAAGAGGTATTCAATATGATGGACCAATAAAAACGGAGGTTCAGAAAAGGGTAGTGACCTCTCCGAATCGATAACCACATTCGTGTTCGAGTGGTATATAGCTTCTATGCGGCTTAATAACAGCTCAGACTGAAGTCGTAAAGACAGCTACAACACCTGTTATTCAAAGGTAAGTTGTGCTAGTCGAAAGGAATGCGAAATTGAGGAGCTAAAGTAGAGAGTATTTAGACATTAACCGAAAGGGATCAAACGAATCTGCTTAGAGATTCTAGCATGTTTGCGCTATACCGTCTATCCGTGACGTGTCTGTAGCAGCCTTAAATGTTTTAAGTAGCGGTATAATTAACAAATGCCTCTCCACAATTGTGAAAGAAAGACCACTCGATCTCCATCAACTTGTCCATTTCAACAAATATATCGAACAAAAGCAAACACGAAGGAAAGCAACAACAGCATTTCTTGCGAATTATAGAGCTCTGCATCAATAATCTGCATAACCGTGAAGGCGCGTGATTTTTATTGTAAAAACTTATAGTCTATTTTTGGCGATCGGATTATTTCATTTTCGCTTTAAATTATGTCTTCAACATCTACAAAAAAGGCTGTGATAAACAATTATTCCATACAGCTAATCAGGACTGTCCAAAAGTTCGGGTGTTTCTTGGTGTTGCGGAAACTATTGTTGATTAGCTATTGTGTTGTGGTGTGGGTATTGTTTACTTTCTTTTGAATCTTTTGTTTTACGTCATTTGGTGATCGCAACACCAAGAAACTGCCAAAAGTTCCGATAAATTGAAATGGTAATCGGAACAGATCCAAGGAAATACAGTGTAGCCGATTCGTTGAAGCATTCCATTTTCGATAGCAAAAAGCGTATGTTAGTGTGTTCGATCTCACATACCTAATCCACTAAGTTTGCGCGTAAGTAAACAGGAACAAACAAACATTGTGTAGAATTCAATTTTTTTACTCCAAGGCTTCGGTGCTAATTGATGTCGCATAGCTATTTAATCAGGAATGTACTGTAACTAACCGGCTCAGTCAACGTTTTCAGGAACATGTCTCCAAAGGCCAAGGGAACAAAGCCATATCAGGATTTTAAACACGAGAGAACGAAACAGTTTCTACGGTATTTCCTGATTCTCAGAGTTATTTACTATGGTAGTAATTTCAATTCGCACATTGTGGGCAAAAACACTACTTTACAGTAGTTGTCATAAGCAATAAATACTGGATCGTTTTGTAAAAATAAACGCCACCTCGAATTTCGTCCATTTAACTATTATAGCGCGAAAGCGCGCGTGATATCGCCTAATACTTAGCCGACGAGGCCGTAGGCCGAGTCGGCTTAAATTAGGCGATATCACGCAAGCTTGAGCGCTATAATAGTTTTATAATTCAACACATTGATAACAAAGCACTGTTTGAAGAAAAAATATCGCCGACAAGCCTTTTATTTAGAAAAAAGCTTACATATGTTTTACCGCGCGAAACTTGCAACATCACACATCATGAATGAAAATGGCGCCTTTGTCAATATTGTGCAAGCTTGAACACTATAACTGTTTTCTAATTCAAAACAGTGATAACAAATCACAGTTTCGAGAAAAAATTCATTGAGATATACAACCTTTCATTAAGTAAAAAGGCTAACAACAATATTTTACCTCGCACCATTTCTTAAACAACACGCAGCGAATTCCGAAACTTTTGCCAAGCTATAAAAATTAATTTAGCGTACACAATCAGTTGAGAGTTAAGCTTAATTCTACGAAGAGCTTTCGTCTACTCAAAGAACGGGACAGAGTAGTGACTACAAGAATTAAAACACAGTAAAATGACATAGAATGTCTTAGTTACAAGTGTTTCGTATCTTAAAAAGTTCAATTCAGAATCAAAACAAATTGAACAAACACACGGCTACGAACCTAAACATAGCGGCGAAAAGTCGGAAAGAACTGCAGCGTGGACAGTAAGCTTATGTCTTACAAAAATTCACAGCTATTAAAGGATACAAAAAACGGTTAAAACATCGTACCTGTAGTTGATTTGGCTTTTTATTCCCTTCCAACGGCACCAAATTTTCAAACATCGAAGTACGCGCGAGCTGAGTCGATCAATGTTGTTTACAAGCTTGCTCGTCTTTTAGCAGCTACAGCCGTAATGACGAGATAAGAATCTTTTCTGAGGAAGCATCA